>JBBGZY010000421.1:3530000-3565000 GCA_037952925.1 Lithobates clamitans | reverse complement strand
AGTGATCACATACTTCTATATGTTTCAGACAGCAACAACTCCCACCAACTTAAACCCACCCTAACTGATAGGCTACAAGCCATTACCACTTGTAACCCCTCTCTGACAGTCTTTACAAAAGGTGTCAGACCCTCAACTAAAACCAAGCTTGAACATTTTCAACCTCTAAAGTACAAGGGGAGCTTGACTATACCTAACCCTATACAACTTATCAATCCCAGAGGGCAATAGCATCTATCCTACCCCACAATCGTCTCATATCCCTCATGGAGGCTGGCCACTTCCAGAAGGAATCATAGCAACCTCCATGTACACTCTTACATAAAGTGTTGTCTACCGTGAAGACTTTCACCAATCATAAAGAGTACACACAATATACAGTATGTTATTATGAAACAACTTCTGTTTCTCAGAGCTATCCAAGATAGAGGGCTTCAAAACTGGAATGAGGCTGGCATATTCTAATTTCATCACATCTACCAGGGCCCTTAACCACTTGACATCCGGAGGCCGTGATATGACGGCCTCCACTTTCAGGGCTTATATCTGAATGATGTCTGAGGCTACAGATATCATTCAGATACCGGCATTTTCAGCCGGCGATTCCGTACACCATAAGAACGATCATAGCGGCTGTTCCGCCGCTTGATCGTTCTTACGGGCGGCGGGAGGGGACATCCCCCCCCTCCCGCCGCCCTCCGGTGGTACTACTGACTCACCTCAGCGATCGGTGAGTCGGATAGCGGATCCGCCGGCGCCGGATGTTCACCATAGAGATTTCCGGCGGACCAGATGGTCACCGTAGTCTCTATGATCGTTCGGAGGCCGGGCGCGATGTTATGACGTCACGCCCGGCCTCTGCATTAAAAAAAACGGCGCCGCTTCGGCTGTGAAGCGGCGATCGTTTTATTTATTTTTTTTATTTTAGGCTTCCCAGCCTAGAGGTGAGATGTGGGGTCTTATTGACCCCATATCTCACTGTAAAGAGGACTGATCGTGTCATATTCCTATTACAAGGGATGTTTACATTCCTTGTAATAGGAATAAAAGTGATCAAAAAAAAAAATATTTTTTTAAAGTGTCAAAATAAAAATTTTTAAGTAAAATTAACAATAAAAAAAAAAAAAAAATTTTTTAAAGCGCCCCTGTCCCCGTGAGCTCGCACGCAGAAGCGAACGCATACGTAAGTCCCGCCCACATATGAAAACGGTGTTCAAACCACACATGTGAGGTATCGCCGCGATCGGTAGAGCGAGAGCAATAATTTTGGCCCTAGACCTCCTCTGTAACTCAAAACATGTAACCTGTAAAAAATTTTAAAGCGTCGCCTATGGGCATTTTTAAGTACCAAAGTTTGGCGCCATTCCACGAGCGTGTGCAATTTTGAAGCGTGACATGTTAGGTATCTATTTACTCGGCGTAACTTCATCTTTCACACAATGCAAAAAAATTTGGCTAACTTTGCTGTTTTGTTTTTTTTTTTAAGCATGAAACTGTTTTTTTTCCAAAAAAAACACGTTTGAAAAATTGCTGCGCAAATACCGTGCAAGATAAAAAGTTGCAATGACCGCCAGTGTATTCTGTAGGGTCTCTGCTAAAAAAACATATATAATGTTTGGGGGTTCTATGTAATTTTATAGCAAAAAAATGATGATTTTTGACATGTAGGAGCGAAGTGTCAGAAATGGCCCGGATGTGAAGTGGTTAAACCATACTAATCTTTACAAGTGGAATATGGGTTCACTAGACACTATACTTTCAAAATCTGCAACTATGCCATGCAACACTTAACTCCTCTAATATTTGTCCTTTCCTCAGCTCTCTACCCAGTGACGCAATTCAAAGATGTATTAAACCCAAAAGCAAAAATGTATTATTTTGCAGCTTACTAATCCTTTTTTAGGCTTTCTTTCTTATATTGTCATCCAGTAATCCAACAAGCAAGCTTGTTTTTCAACAGAACAACCTCTCCAGGAGAATGTATCAATTACAGGGATGAGACAAACCATTTACCACTGACAGTGGTAAAATGATCAGCTTTATTTCTGTAAAACCTTTATCCCAAAAAGGAAAAAACTGCTGTTGTAGCCGATTATAAAGTATTAGCTGGAGTTCAGAATTCCCTCCCCCAAGACAGACAATTATGCTGTCCAAAGGTGCCCCCTGCGCTCCTTCATCCAGAGAGGATGGTGCAGTACTGGCCAAATCATCAGGTGAAAACAGAGGGGAAACAACAAGAAAACAAATGTAGCCATCACATCTTACAATTGGTAAGTGGCAATATATTACATTTTGGTTTAATACCGCTTTATTTCCTTGCTGGAAACAGAAAAGCTGACTTACAGTATCAGCACAGAGAAAGAATAAACTGTACTTTAAAGAATCCTTTAAAGGTACCGTTCAATTTATAAATGTATATACTGTAAATGTATAGGTAAAAAGCATGATATGATTTAGAACAGCACAAAACCTCAATAAAATAAAGTAAATACATTCCAGATAAGCTTAGGCTATCACAGTCCCTTCTTATATCAGAATCTCTATCAGATCTCCCTTACATCAGAGTCCCCATCAAAGCCCCCCTTACAATAGAGTGTCCACTTACATAAGAGTCCCCTCTTCCAGGGGACCGAATAAAATCTTGCAGTAGGCCACAGTTTGTTGATCACACTTTAAATGATAGAGGATGCCCTCAAAACTATACAGTTTGTTCTCCCTTTCCATTTTAAACCCCATCAACTGCTACCTTGGCTAGGTAGTTACATTAATCCTCCCAACCCTGTGTAATTCTAGAAAACCATGGGATCAAACCACCTGACAGTTTGTACTGTATTTTCAATGTGCTGGAGCTCCATGTACTCCACAATTACTTTTTATATGGGAATGTGTGTGCTGTCTACGTGTTCTTCTAAAATGTAATA
The DNA here is from genome assembly GCA_037952925.1 of Lithobates clamitans. NCBI lineage: Eukaryota > Metazoa > Chordata > Amphibia > Anura > Ranidae > Lithobates > Lithobates clamitans. Next base: position 3,562,079 of record JBBGZY010000421.1, on the reverse strand, counting down.
CTGAATTTAACATTGGTGATTGGTGGACATAGTAACTGGTTACCAATATGTGTTTTGCTACACTTTCATACACGGTTTGCAAAAAAAAACAAAAAAAAACTGACCTGACTGTGTTAAAATAATACCTAATAAAACAAAAAAAGGATCGAAACCAATGCCTTTAGAGTGCATATCCAATGGTCTTACATGTTACAGGGCTTCAATCAACAATGCAGCTCAGGGAATGTTGCACAACAGGGTCTCAATAGAAAGGTTCACTTTAGATACATAATATATGTGTGCCATTAGCTGACAATACTTCTACAACTTACAAGAGTATTGAAGGATCCAGCAGCCGGCTGACATCCCCATCATGCACTTGAAGGTACGGAGCATGGGATCCTCCCCAACAATGAGGTGAGTTACTAGAAGACAAGAGGACAACCATAAATTTACAACAAAATCTTATAACTTCTTGCTCTTTGGGCCTTTAACAAACACTATGTACATACCATAGAAAACAGAAAATAAACATTAACGTAAACATATTATAAAGCAGAGCAGTTCAAACAGAGCTTATGATGAAAAAATGCATAATACTAAAAACTGTATGTCAATAGATTTGTAAGTCTTGAGACACAGGCTGCGTAGTTCATATGCAAATCTCTATTTGCTGTAGAAGTTTGGCTTGTTCCTGTCCCTTCAACAACCTAAGGACACTTCTTAATGCAATATGGCAGCCTTGAGGACCATCAGAGGGGTTTGGGAAGTGGAATGGAATGATCTACTGATCAGTCTGATGTGTGATATTCATTGTAGCAAACTCAGTTTAAATTCCCCAAGTTTGTGACAAGTTTAGGGTACCTCTAGACAAGTCGAAACTTACTGTAAATATAATTAAACAGCCTGTGTGCACTTGATTTTTTTTTTATCCATGAATACCTGTACTGAAGGTTGAAGTGTCCTTCATAGTGTTTTCGTATCTGTAATCAGCAGCCAGTTGGACGAGGGTAGAATGAATTTAATTTATTTACTGATATATTATAAAACTGGAGTGAACTTTTAGCCAATTCAGTTTTCATACATACAGTATCTCACAAAAGGGAGTACACCCCTCACATTTTTGTAAATATTTTATTATATCTTTTCATGTGACAACAATGAAGAAATTACACTTTTCTACAATGTAAAGTAGTGAGTGTACAGCTTGTATAACAGTGTACATTTGCTGTCCCCTCAAAATAACTCAACACACAGCCACTAATATCTAAACCGCTGGCAATAAAAGTGGGTACACCCTAAGTGAAAATATCCAAATTGGGCCCAATTAGCCATTTTCCCTCCCCGGTGTCATGTGACTCATTAGTGTTACAAGGTCTCAGGTGTGAATGGGGAGCAGGCGTGTTAAATTTGGTGTTATTGCTCTCACTCTCTCATATTGGTCACTGGAAGTTCAACATGGAACCCCATGGCAAAGAACTCTTTGAGGATCTGAAACAAAATAATTGTTGCTCTACATATTGGTCTGCATGGCTGTTACTCACTTTTGTGAGATACTGTATGTAATAAAAGTATAGTTTATCCTTTAAAAGCGGTAGTAAAGATTTTTTTTTTTAATTTAGATCCACTGGTAAGCCTATAATAAAACTTACCTGTAGGTACAGTAAATATCTCCTAAATGTGCTCCTTTTAGGAGATATTTACTTTAGGAGAGGTGCATCTTTTAGGAGATATTTAATTTAGTAGCAGCCAGTGATGTCACTGGCACATGCGCACTGCACTCTCCATGGATGCCATGCCATCCATTGAGAGAACTGTGCTGCAAATCTGGAAGGAAGGCAGAGTAGAGCCCAGTCAGCAGTGATAGCGCACCACTGGAGGGCATACTAGCACATTATGCTCTCAAAGCGGAAGTAAACTGCCGTTTTTTGTTTTTTTTTTTAAACCTGCAAGGCAATGTTATAATGTGCTTCCAAGTCTTCCCTCTGGGTTGGCGGGCTTCCGTCCTTTGATTGGACGAGCTGCGATGAAGTCACTCCTGCGCATGGGAGCCGCTGTTCATGGCACAGAGCTCTGAAGGAACAACACTGTATGCCCAGCGCATGCGCCAATGATGTCACCAGTAAATGTCTCCTAAATGGTGCAGTCGTCCATGGGAGTTTACTCCCACTTTTAGGCTCCATGCACACTGGCTTAAAAATTGCTGCTTCTACAGGAGTTTTGTGTTCTGCCTGTAGAAGCAGCTCAAAGTTATCCTATGTGTCCATGCACTTTAGGAGGATTACAAGCATATTTTGAGCTCAGTGTTTAGAGGCAGGAAAACAAAACCTTCTGGTCTGCGTTTCTGATTGGAGCTTTCTGGCAGAAAAGATGCAAAACTCTCCTAAACATTGTACAAAAAATGCTCTATAAGTATTGTTTTCTGCTAAGGGAACGGCCATTTTTTAAGCCAAGTGTTCATGGAGCCTAACTTGCAGGGAGAGGATTTTTTATTTTTTTGGTTTACTACTACTTTAGATCTGGACACACACATACATTTATACACACATATATATATATATATATATATATATATATATATATATATACACACACACACACACACACACACACACACACACAGTGGGGACGAAAAGTATTCAGACCCCCTTAAATTTTTCACTCTTTGTCATATTGCAGCCATTTGCTAAAATCACTTAAGTTCATTTTTTTTCTCATTAATGTACACACAGCACCCCATATTGACAGAAAAACACAGAATTGTTGACATTTTTGCAAATTTATTAAAAAAGAAAAACTGAAATATCACATGGTCCTAAGTATTCAGACCCTTTGCTGTGACACTCATATATTTAACTCGGGGCACTGGAAGACGTGATGATGTCACGAAACGCGTAGGGCGGAGCCAGACGACGCGCTGACGTCACCCCCGAGCGAATTGTACTCCAGTAGGACGGGTTTGTCCGAGCTCCGGTGGCCACGGAGCCGGACTTAAGGCTGCTTATTCCATCAAGTTTTTGTAAGTGTGCATTCTGTTATTCGTTTTTAATAAACCTATCAGTTTTACACTATGTGAGCTTCCTCTGTGTTTTATGGGATTGCTGCCATGGGCTCATTGCGGTGACTGATGGTGAGAGGACCTCTAGTGGATATCGTGGGCAGTTCCCAATTTTGGCCTGTAAAGATTTCTGCTTGCTGTGATCCTCTGTAGTGGGGGGTCACGGCCATCTGGTAAGGAGCTACCCCTTCTATTTCCTGGTGGTGGACCCTTTCCTGCTGTCACGGATTAATTGTTAACATCACTTGGACTTTTGTTGGGTTTTGTTGATGTTTTTGGGACTCACTAAGCTATCATTTTTTATAGCCTCATTTGATGAATGTATTTCACATGTTATGTTTGCACAATATTTTTGATTTATTCACAGTTAAGACTCAATTATCTTCACTGTAGATACTATATTGATGAACACAGTTATTAGCGCAACCCCTTATTTTTTCTTTACTTATTCACAATTGATGTTTGTTGTGGGGATTGCAGCTTTTTTGCATTATAGAGTACTTTGGTTTATTAGCGCGGTTTTCCTAATTTTCCACCAAATGTCTTTATTGCTTGGTAAAAGTTGCAGTGATGTCAATGTACTGCACATAGCCCATACAGAACACATCTTCTTGTATAAGACAATATCTGCTTATCCTGGAGTTTAGCATTAAATGAGACCCATGTTCACTGCTCTTTTGTGGTTTGGCTATATGGCAAGAAATGTTTTCATTTGAAGATACAGTACATCAGAAAACATCACCAACTGCCACAAACAGGTCAATACATATTTAAGATTCAAAGCGTCATACTTGCAGACAATGTAGCCACCCACCTGAACTGTTGTAGTTAGAGCAGATTTCTGCCTTTAGAAGTGCAGCAAGCTTGGTAAGATTAGTCTTTTGAGAGGCTGACAGGCCGCTAGCCAAAAGGACAATAGCTTCTTCTCTACATTGGCGTCTGTTCAGCTGTAAAGCACACAATCCAAAAAGACACCATTAAAAATTTACTTGCATTTCGTTTGGTACCACCCAGCTTTAAATCATAAATTTTCCATATTTGACATAGTTCTCCCTGCCATTTAAAGCAAAAATACTAAGGTTCTGTTTCCATTTATTTACTGTACAGATTTTAGTCACATTCTGTAACAGTCATATTGCGTTCAATTCAGGTGTACTATATTCATATTTAGGGCCTGTATAAATATCAACTTCGTGTACAGTTGTACAAGCAGTGAAACTTATCAAATCATTTGTGCAAATTAATGGAAAGCCTGAAAACATGACCTGTTGGGGCGCCTTGAGGACTGGAGTTGAGAAACACTGCATTATACCAATGCAATGTGCAGACGCCTCTTACTGAAGTTAAAGTGGTTGTAAAGCTTATTTTTTTTTTTTTGCAATAAAATAACAAACATGTTATTCTTACCTGCAGTCCCGATCCTCTTATTCTGGGGTCCCCCCTGGCACTCCAAGCTCATTATATTCATCGGGTGCCTCAACAGAAAGCAGCTTTCCATGGGGGCACCCATGTGGGTTCCCTCCCGGATCCCACTGCTGCATCCATTGACACAGACAGCGGGACTTGGCCCCTCCCCTGGGTCACAGGATTTGATTGACAGCAGCGAGAGCCAATGGCATCTGCTGCTATCAATCTGTCCAATGAGGAGCGAGACAGTGGATGGAGCTGCTGCACTCAAGCACATCACTGGATCAGACCGAGGTCAGGTAAGAAAAAAGGGGGGGGGGGGTCTGGGGGGCAGCTGCAGCACAGAAGGTTTTTCACTCTAATGCATACAATGCATTAAGGTGGAAAACCTAAAGGCTTTACAAACACTTTAAGACCGTGCTTGACTCCTTCAGCCATATAAAAGGCCAGTGGGTGATTCAAAGCACCAAGGTCTATGCAAACTAAAATTTAAAGTTGGAAAAATTCTCTAAGATTTCTATTAGGCTAATCTGATCAACCCTTTTTTAAAATGTTTAAAAGTAAATGTTCTGCCTAAAAGTAGACACCACAAGGTGCCCAGTATCATCTGTGTTAGCCACAGAAACCTCCCTTAAACAGGGCCAGGCTAAACAAAGGGCATTGACTTCTGTCTACATTGTGTTTAGCCCAATAATTCCCACTACTGTCATTCAAGTGATACATTCTGGAACCTTAGTAGGCAGTAGATGCGCTGATATTTAAAAATTCAAACATAGATTTTAGTTAAGAATTTTTTTTTCTGTTTATGCACTTTTTAGGTTAGTTGAAAAAAAAAATGAATACTTCATTGATTTTTGAAAGCATCCTACCTTTACAGCAATTTTCTATAAGTGCCTAAAACTTTTGCACAGCACTGTACCTGATCCTACCAGAATTTAACTGAGCTCCTAACTCCCTGTTTAAGCGGACAGCGTTTTTTTTTATTTAGAGGCTTGAGGAGTGTGCATGTGATGCATAGAAGTACTGAATACCCAGACATACCTAAAATAGGGCAAAAGGTATAGGTTCGCTTGTAAAATGGATAATTAATTGTCCTCCTTTGTTCTTTCAGAGTTTTAACCCTGTGTAAACTCTTTACAAGAGAGTTTACACAGGGATAAATTTCTTTCTTTTCACATGACCATGCTCAGGCCTGAGTGCCGCATCCCAGGAGTAGGCCACATGCTCCTCTATACCTGAAGGGACCAGGTATTAAAGGATGATTCCAACAGAGCAGTGAGAAAAGTCAAGTAACTGTGCTGGGAGCGCAGAGGGCGCACGCTCTCAGCAAAGTGTTTATATAGGGCCGCACATATGCGGCCTCTCGGTGTTAGAGCCCACCCTCCGAGAGGCTACATAGATGCGTATCTTCGGTGGGAAGAGGTTAAAGCCCTGTACACACATACCAAGTCACACAGCTGACTTTTTGTACATGTGTACTGCTGTCTGTTCAACAAAAGTCAGTATAATGATCGGCTTCTGTCGAGCAGTCTTGCTGGAATGCCAGCATTTAATCAGCTCTTCTTGCAAGTGCAAGTCTATTCTGGCAGCAGGTTGGGGGGTGGGGAGTCCCCTGTCTGAATTCAATAGAATAACGGGAGAGATCTCCATATCACGCATTGTTTTTTTGATGCGTGGATCCGTCAGGTTTTTTTTGTCGTTCAACCCACCGGTTGGAAAAAAAAAAAAATGAACGCGCATACCCAGCCTAGGATCATCGTGGCTTTGCAGGAATCAACGTGAATTCTAACACAGGGTCTTTCAAGCATGATAAGGAGCCTGGACTTTAGCACTGTCAATTGAGACACTTTTATGTCCAAAATAAATGGGGGGGGTATTGTAGTCAGGCAATTAAAGGGGTTGTAAAGGTATTTACAACCTGGTCTTCTGGGGTCCCTCGGTGGCAAGAACTAAACACCTTCAGGTGAGCTCTCTCGCATGGTGTTTAGTTCTTGCGGGCGCGCTCCCGTGATATAGCCGCCGACTGTATCAATGGGCCCCGCCCCTGCATCATTGGATGTGATTGACAGCAGCACGAGCCAATGGCTGCGCTGCTTTCAATCCATCCACTCTAGCCAATCAACGGCCAAACGAACGGGCTCAGGTAAGTAAAATGGGGGGCTGGGAGGGCGGAGGTGAAAAAACGTGAACCTTTACAACCCCTTTAAGTGAATCCTTTGCTTTGCCCTGCATGGAGAAAGCACAGGTAACCTTTAGGCACAGAGTATGTACTATGCTGCAAAAGCATGGCACACACATTATATTAAGTTTTAATTATTATACAGGATTTATATTGCGCCAATAGTTTATGCAGCACCTTATAATGTAGAGGGGAGACAGTACAATTACAATACAGTTCAATACAAAAGGAATAGGAGGGCCCTGCTAATGAAGGTTTAAACAAGAAAAAAAAAATCCCAACCTAGTCCCCATACAAAGTCTCCCACAATCTTGCAGATTTTGTTACTTACGCCAGAGCATGGCAGCTTCACAAGTGGCTCCTTGTTTTTCTGTGCTTGCAGCAAAGCCAACTTTATCTCCTCTGTTTCTGCATAGTCTACAGGCCGCAGACCGTATATATTACTGGTAAAACAAGCACAGATGGGTTTTAAGTAAATACAATATGTGACTGGATTCTTAACTAGGTACATTAGCAGGAATCAAGTTTTATTTGCCGTGTCTTGTTTCTCTGCACGTTGGACTCTCAACACATACACAAAAACATAAGCCTTGGAATTACAGGCAAGACAGATGGACCGTGGGCTGACAGGCTGCTGAATCAAACAAGATATATAAAACACAGAAGCCAAAGTCTATCTCCTCTGACACAAATGTCTTCTGTTTTCTAGTGATACGGCATAAATGCAACAGCCCGCAGGCTTCATGTTTATGGTACATATCCCATACAAACAGCCATGTGCAATTCTGACATTTCCATTTTTCAGTGCATGGCTCTGCCAAGATAAACCATAGTATTAAATTTATGGATGATAGACTTTATAGCCATAAAACAAGTATATATTAAAAATATATTTATTACAACAATAGAATGAAGGCAAATACATAAAACTTCTTAAATTAATCACAAAATGTGCCTATGAGTATAAACAATGCACAACCTACATACATAGAAAGTATTTATCAAAAGATCGGAGGACCAAACAGATCACTCAACAGTACTGAGAAAAATTGAAGAGGTAGTGTGTCATATTAAAACTCAGCTCTACACGTTGCGCATATTCAAGAGACACTTCTTCAGGAGATAAAGGCGTATTCTATGAACAGAAAAATTTGAAATTAAGTTCATCACATTTTGTATGTTTATTCAGCATTAACATCTAATATTATTGCCTCGGTGAGCTCAGTAAGGCCGCACAACCACCCCCAGCTAGTCAGGATCTCCCGGATGTGATGAAAAATGTGATGAACTTAATTGCAAATTTTTCTGTTCATAGAATATGCCATAAGCTCCTGAATAATAATTTTAATAATTTTTTAATATGACACATTACCTCTTCAATTTTTCGCAATACTGTAGAGTGATCTGTTTGGTCCTGCGATCTTTTGATAAATGTAAGTGGTGTGTTGTTTATACTCATAGGCACATTTTGTGAATAATCTATGAAATTTTATGTAATTGTCTTGATTCTATTTTTGTAATAAATATATTTTTAATATATACACCGGTACTTGTGTTATGTCTATAAAGTCCATCATCCAAAAATGTATCTTTTAATAATCCAAATTATCGGGACGTGGCATTATATACACAAAAGTGTCGTATCCACAGCACCACTCTGTGGTGATACAAATTTTTAATTAAACCATAGTATTAGGTATTCCAGAGACTCAACTTGGTATTAGCAAAACAAACTATAATTAAATGCAAATATGAAAAATAAACTAGTTTTTATGCTGGATAAGCTGAAAAATGAAAGCTATTAAAATTCAATTTAACCTACTGAAGTGACTACAGGGCAGAAAAACAGACACAAGAGGGTTGCTCATATGTTATATCAGCTATTAAGTCCTTAAAAGCTTGACTAGAAGGCCATTAGTGCTTGGTGGTGCTGCTTCAGACTGAGGTGAAGGGCCCTGTTGGACCCCTATGATTAAGCCCCGGTGAGCGGGACGAAACATGTCAGGAGCAACATTGACTGAAGCTTTCACATGTATACATCCACACTAGGATCGACTATGGTGAGCGGTGGTTTCATCCTTCAAATCTTGACTATTCCTCTATGCCAGGGGTGGGCAACCTCGGCCCTCCAGCTGTGGTGAAACTACAAGTCCCATGAGACATTACAAGACCCTAACAATCACAGGCATGACTCCAAGAGGCAGAGGGATGATGGGATTTGTAGTTTCACCATAGCTGGAGTGCAGATGTTGCCTACCCCTGCTCTATGCAAAAATCTAATTCTTAAAGCAGATCAAAAACAAAAAAAAGTTTTTTTTTTTGCTTTGGATAGATTAGAGATGCGTTAGAACCCCCTGACAGGTTTACATTTGCTGTACGTTTCCCATTGGGGAGATTTCCTTTACTTCTTGACCCATAGACAAAATGGGAAGTGAGATAAATTCTCTCCAAAGTGAGGGAAAGTGAGGGAAATCCTCTCTTAGCCCCCCAGTGTAGCTGGAAGTGCTCTGGGGTCTCAGCTCACAGTCTACAATGATCACAGTATAGGCACAACCACACTAAGGCTCTGTTTCCACTAGTGCGACTTGTCATGTGAATTTGGACACATAAAGTTGCATGACAAGTCACAGCCCATTGATTTCAATAGTACCCGTTCCCATCTATGCGACTTTGAAAATTAGCGACTTTGAAAAGGTATCTGCAATGCTTTTATGTGACTTTTGATGCAACTTTGATCCAGAGAGTGTAAAGTTGAATCAAAGCTTTGTGGTCGCGATAGTGGAAACGTAGACTAAGGCTCAGTTTTCACTAGTATGAATTGTCAAGTGCAAACTATAGTGGAAACGTGACTTATCATGCGACTGTGTGTCCAAAGTCGCATGACAAGTCACAGCCTATTGATTTTAACGGTACCCATTCCCATGTATGCAACTTTGAAAATCAGTGACTTTAAAAAAGGTACCTACAATGCTTTTGATGCGACTTTGATCCAGAGGGTGTAAAGTCGCATCAAAGTCGCACTCTAAATCGTGCAACTTGGGGTTGCAATAGTGGAAACGTAGACTAAGGCTCCATTTCCATTAGTATGATTTGTCAAGCGACTTTGGACACAAAAGTTGCATGGCAAGTCACAGCCTATTGATTTCAATGGCACCCATTCCCATCTATGTGACTTTGAAAATCAGCGACTTTGAAAAGTTACATGCAATGCTTTGATGCGACTTTTATCCAGAGAGTGTAAAGTTGCACCAAAGTCACACTCCAAAGTCGCACTCTAGTCTTAGGCTAAGTTTCCACTAGTGCAACACCAAAGCTGTGCGATTTAGAGTGCAACTTTGAGTGCAGCTTTGATCCAACTTTACACTCTGGATCAAAGTCACATCAAAAGTTGCATCAAAGTAGTGCAGGCACCCTTTCAAAGTCGCACAGATGGGAAGGTTTGCCATTGAAATAAATGGGCTGTGACTTGTCATGCAACTTTATGTGTCTAAAGTCATATGACAAGTCGCACTAGTGGAAACAGGGCCTTAAACTCATTACATGTAGATCCCTTAGCTGGGCGTATGCCTCACCATGCACACAGTGCCATGCAGAAACAACCACGTGGTTGTACTCTGTAGAAAATCTGTACCACGTTGCATTGTAATCTATATTACAGTTTCTAACAAACAGAATATACTTCCAAAGCCTGCCCTCCCCCCCTTTAGGAGAAACTGCTATCCAAAACGGGGCTATCAAGACAGGATGAGATCTGAGAAGAGGAGGGGTGAGGGTGGGGCTGGGCAGGTCTAGAAAGGAGAGGAGGGATGAGGGCGGGGCGTGTAGAAGAGAAGGACATCGTTTTCAGGAAGTGAGAGGCCCTCATGCAGAATTCAGAAATAAGGTTGTCCCCGAAGAATAGGAGGAAACTAATTGTCTGGCTTTGACTAGACTTTCTAAGCGACACAATCAGCTATACAGAAAATGAATAATGTCAAATATAAAGATATTTTACATATAATTAATAGAAAAATTTTCATCTTTGACTGGACTTCCACTTTAAGTTGCGCAGATGTCGGCCAAGTCGCACTGACATGCAGCTTTGCAATCATGCGATTTCAAAGCCGCATTCAACGTGAACGAGGGCTTATACAGTCGTCACCTGAGGTATCTTCAATATAAGCGTAGCTGGTGCCCTGCATATCCCACCGCCTGGCCAAGCTTCTTCTGTGAGGGAAAAAAAATGCCTGTCAGTTTCTGCGGGGGAATTCCCCCCTCCTTTTTTTTTCCTCTTCATTGACACACACCAAGCTGCTCACTCTGCACCCTCCCCTGTGTCCCTATTGGCAGGAAGAGGAGAGCCAATTACAGGAGCAAATGAGAAGGATTTTAACAAGCAGCAGCTGCAAAGGATTCTGGGATATGTAGTCCCGATCTAAAATGGCCCCATAGCTTTCTATAGAGACAGAACTACATTAGCCAGTCTGCTCTGGGGGCAAAGGAACTAGAGACTCCATCTTGCTGAACTGAGGAGATTTCTCAGATTACACGAGGCAGAGGAAGATATTGGACCTAGGGGAGAGGTGCAGATCAGTCCACCGCATGATTTCAGGCATCCACAGCCAGTTGGGACATCCAGCCTGAGAGAGGGGTGTCATGATTACGCACGCCCACGGCGACTAGTTAACCGCGACCTGCGTTCCTTGACTGGGGTATATGAGGAACTAAGGGGATAAGGGGGAACTTATGCTGAGCATATAAGACTGGCTGTGGTACTTTCACAGCCCGCACTACCTTTGGCCACTACTAGAGGGAGACTCCACTCCAATCCAGCTAGCTGACCACACACAGGCAGATACGAAACTTACATACAATCATGTGCATTCTAAGGGTTTGGGCACAGTCTAGCAATTAGCACATGCTTCTAGGGGTCCTCCAGCTATCCTGCAAGCTTGTACCCCGGAGTTAATCACTCTTCCCACCGTCCCCACACACAATAAACGACAGCCTGCCACCACCCAACAGTTTGTCCACAGACTGGTCTGCTGAGCCACCACACACACACAGATCTCCGTCTGGCAGATCTGTTAGCGTACAATCTGCATGCAATCTGCCAACACGCAGTGCAATTTCATACAGATTGGCACGTAACTTAGACCAAGTACTTAGGCCCTAACATACAACAACCTCTCCAGAGATATGAGTCCTAGCTTAGTACACAGAAGTCACTTTTTAATTTTATCATTTAATGTCCCGAAAGTGGGCAGTGCATATAAGATATACAAAGAAAAAGGATTTACCAAAAAAGATGCAAAAAATACAGAAAGACACATAAATTGGCAATTTGCTATGAAAATAAAAGGGGAAAAAAATAGAAACAAACCTTACCGAAGTCTATCCGTTAGTAGAAGCATACTGGAACATGTGGGAACTCCCCAGTTTCAAACTGGCTTCATAGAAGAACCATGTCCACATCTCAGGCTACCCATTTTATTGAAATATGGATGTGGGCTGGATTTTAGCCCTTGACCAATCAACCCTGGGGGGTTTTCCTGTCTCAACCCACAGGATGTTTTGTGTTCTGAAATTACCAGATTCGAATTGGCCCAGAACAGCGCTGATTGCTGGGTCATGTATAGGATTTCCGATACCAGCGCACCAGTCCGATCGCAAAAATACCAATCACTGCCTGCATGACGCAATCAGGCGCCATATAACCATTTTGTGTGGTTCTCTAGGATTCCACACATGCTAAAAATACAGAGTTACATGTACACGTAACCCATCACTTGTACGGTCAAAAGAAAATATTTTCATCTCTCTGTCGCTAATATTTTAGCTTTTATGAGAGATAAACTAGGTTCCTTAGATCGGTTGAAATTAATCTAAGTTTTCAGACCAGCCGGAGCCTTGCGAATGCCCCCTGCAGATCCGTGTATCCAAGATGACTAGCAGTTTTCTTTGAGGCCTCAGGAAGGTGGCAATCTAGGTTTACTGTAATGGGAACTTTTATTGGCATCTAAGTGTCACTTTGATCCTAGAAACTGGCTCTGTCCTTTTCAAATGCTAATGAAAGAACATATGTGCATGACCAATATTGAATACTATATTTTTAATAACCCAGAATTAAACTACTTTTACAGAAGTATCTTCTACATCTCGTTAAGGCAAAACTATCCTATGCTTACATTTTCGTTACAAGGGGGATCCCAGGTGCATATCCAAACGCACCTGCACCGACGGTGTGAAGCATTCCAGTGTGAGGTAACCAGCCAGATCACTAGAAGAGCCTGCCTGTTTCAAAACATACGTTTGGGCCTTTACCGCAGAGTTGGGTGAGTGGACTTTCACCCATTTGCAGGAAACAAGGACACTGCACACAGACAGAGTTAAAAGGACACTGTATATAGACATCATTGCTGTTAGTCATCTTGCTGACACTTGAAGTGCCACAGGGCTAAAAGGATAAGGCCAGCCATTCACAGAGACACTGTATACAGACACCATTGTCCTTTCACCTTGCTGAGGAAGATCCTGCATTCTTTACTTGATAATCCCGGCCAGTTGTGTTGTTTTGCCCTGCTATTCAGTAGCTCAGATTGCTGTAAAAATGTCAACGATCCCAAAAAGTTTCAAAAGTGTCCGATCTGTCCGCCAACGTCGCTGATTACTGTATGAATTTCACTGACAGTGAAGGGGTTAACACTAGGGGCGCTCAAAGGGTTAAGTGTGTTCCCTGGGAGGTGTTTCTAACTGTATGGGGAATGGGCTACCAGGGATTAGAGAGATCGCTGTTCCTAATCACTAGGAACAGCAGATCACCCTCTACTGCCCTGACAGAATGGAGATCTGTTTACATTGACAGATCCCCATTCTCTCTGTGGAGTGATCGTGGGTGGCTGGCAGACATCGCGGCCGCCGGCCACGTGCATCGGCTCCGGCGTCGTACCTTGAAAGCGCGCACCTCCTATTCTAAGCGGCTGATGTACAATGACGGCGATTCGCGCAGGTGGCTGGTCCTTAAGCGATTAAGAGACATTCACATGCAGTCAGTGACTTTACCGACGCATGTGCTCTGAAGGGATGGCCCAGAGCTCCATGCCGGGGCCATTCATACAGCCGGAGTCCATAAACCCGGAAGAAATACTAGGTGAAGGTAGAAACGCGCAGGGGAGCCGTGACATCGCTTCTCTGGAGAGCTCCGTGTGCAGGCAAGTCTGTCATAATGAGCTAATATGCAGAGCATACTAGTACATTATGACCCAACTCTGCCGGGGGGCCCGATTTTTTTTCTTGTGGCGATTTACTACTGCTTTAAAATTTGTTTTGTCTGAAATGTTCAACTCTGACCTTACAGGAAACCTCTGTCAACTGAGCCACTACAAAGTTTTCAATTACTGTAATTGTACAGGCTTTGGCATGAAAGTTATAGTCTCCCCCTTATGCAGTAATAACTACTTTGAGCCAGACTCTTCAGCTTCAAAGTCATATCATCTAAAATCTGGCAACTGCTGCTCTCACAACAGGAAGAACTTACCCACAGTCCACTTCTGAGAGAGCATCCTATTTTTAAAAAAATGATGCACTGTAGGTAAAAGGAATGTAAACACAACAGAATGACTGTTATTTGATGCTGTTATTCACCCTTAGGCCTAATATACAGGCAACCTCTTCTGAACGATTTTTCTGACAGCTTGAAACCAGCGTTTAAAAAAACGCCTGTTTAGCCGCGTTTGCAAGCCGCCTTTAGTCTAGGAGCGTTTATTTAAGATAACATCAGAAGACCCTCCCAAAGCACAAAAAACAGTATTGTTCAACTATTTCAGCCAGGTTGGGGTGAGGGGAAGAGACAGTCCTGTGAATCATTGTCAAAGCTACCTAGAAAACTTAACATGAGTGCAAAATGGAATTAAAAAAGGCAGATATTAAATTTCATGCAACTATGTTTGATCAAGTCGGGGGTCAAGCTCAATGGTGGGGTCATCTGGATCAAATCTAACAACATATGGGTCGAATTCCAATTCTACTTTGGCTAACAGCAATGCTAGTGGTATATTGGATTGGATAATGGGCTCATTAGTGGTATATAAAGGGTCTATGAAGCATTGCAAGTTATTACAAGTTTTTAAAATATTTTTTTTAGTGGTTTTTCATTTGCTATCATTTTTAAGTTTTGTAATGTAAAAAAAACAGGGCACCTTTTAGAGCAGATCTAAACGAAAAACGTGGCACCTTTTTTTTTTTTGCCTTCAAAGAAAAGCCTCTAAACGCAACTGCCTAAAAATGACATTAAACAAACCTGTGTACATAAACACATAAGATAACATTGGATGAGGTCAGGGGCAGCTGAAAAAAGCTTTCAACTGCCTCTAAAGTTCCGTGTAGCAGTGTACAGGAGGCCTAAGATGCACAAGTTAGAATGTAAGGCAGTTGACAGGGTAGCAACCATCAGCTCTATGACCAACTTTCAACTTGAAGAGTAATGCCGTGTACACACGGGCGGACTTTTCTGCATCAAAGGTCCGACAGCCTTTCCGACGGACTTTTGAACGAACGGACTTGCTTACACACGATCACACCAAAGTCCGACGGATTCGTACGCGATGACGTATGTCCGGAATAAAATAATGAAGTCGATAGCCAGTAGCCAATAGCTGCCCTAGCATCGGTTTTCTTCCATCGGACTAGCATACAGACGAGCGGATTTTTCGACCGGACTCGAGTCCGTTGGAAATATTTGAAACATGTTCCAAATCTAAAGTCCGTCTGATTTTCGACCGAAAAAGTCCGCTGCAGGTCCGATGAAGCCCACACACGGTCAGATTGTCCGACGGATTCGTCCCGTAGGACCAGTCCGGTCAAAAAGTCTGCCCGTGTGTACATGGCATTAGCCTCAGAATATTTAGGTAAAGCTAAAGTAGGTGAGTAAATATAAGTCTACACTGCTTAAAAAAAATAAAAATAAAAAATGAAATATCTGAAATTCTATGTCCACACAATCATGACTGGCTCTCGAAGGTATTGCTTCAGCAACCCTCAACTGCACAATTTTGACAGTTTTGATAAGCTATGCTGTAGACAAAGGAAACCAGGCACTGGTGCCCATATAATTTCCTTTGAACCTGCTTTCATGTGTGTTCTCTGGTGAAATACATTTTAAAATTCAAGGCAAAATGTTTCTGCGTCTTGCGATTTTATATTATATATTATATATATTTATTTACACACACACACACACACACACACACACACACACACACACACACACACACACACACACATATATATATATACAAATACACACACACTGCATACAGTGTCTTTAAAAAAAAGCATTCATACCCCTTGAAATTTTCCACATATTTTTTTCATGTTACAACCAAAACGTAAATGTATTTTATTGGGATTTTATGTGGTAGACCAACACAAAATGGCACATAGCCTCCTTTACTCTGATGCCTCTAACTAAAATCTAGTTGAACCAATTGCCTTCAGAAGTCACCAAATTAGTAAATAGAGTCCACCTGTGTGTAATTTAATCTCAGTATAAATACATCTGTTCTGTGAAGCCCTCAGATGTTTGTTAGAGAACATTAGTGAACAAACAGCATCATGAAGGCCAAGGAACACACCAGACAAGTCAGGAATAAAGTTGTGAGGAAGTTTAAAGCAGGGTTAGGTTATAAAAAAATAACTCAAGCTTTGAAAATCTCATGGAGCACTGTTCAATCCTTCATTTGAAAATGGAAAGAGTATGGCACAACTGTAAACCTACAAAGACATGGCCGTCCAACTAAACTGACAGGCCAGGCAAGGAGAGCATTAATCAGAGAAGCAGCCAAGAGGCCCATGGTATCTTTGGAGGAGCTGCAGAGAGCCACAGCTCAGGTGGGAGAATCTGACCAGAGGACAACTATTAGTCGTGCACTTCACAAATCTGGCCTTTATGGAAGAGTGGCAAGAAGAAAGCCATTGTTGAAAGAAAGCCATAAGATGTCCCGATTGCTGTTTGTGAGAAGCTATGTGGGGGACACAGCAAACATGTGGAACAAGGTCCTCTTGTCATACGAGACCAATATTGAACTTTTTGGCCTAAAAGCAAAACGCTATGTGTGGTGGAAAACTTACACTGCACATCACCTTGAACACACCACCCCTACCATGAAACATGGTGGTGGCAGCATCATGTTGTGAGGATGCTTTTCTTCAGCAGGGACAGGGAAGCTGGTAAGAGTTGACAGGAAGATGGAAAAAAACTTGTGTCTGTAAAAGACTTGAGACTGGGGCGGAGGTTCACCTTCCAGCAGGACAATGACCCTAAACATTCAGCCAGAGCTACAATGGAATGGTTTAGATCAAGCAAATTCATGTGTTAGAATGGCCCAGTCAAAGTCCAGATCTAAATCCAATTGAGAATCTGTGGCAAGAATTGAAAATTGCTGTTCAGACACTCCCCATCCAATCTGACAGAACTTGAGCTATTTTGCAAAGAAGAATGGGCAAAAACTTCACTCTCTAGATGTGGAAAGCTGGCAGAGACATACCCAAAAAGACTTGCAGCTGTAATTGCAGTGAAAGGTGGTTCTACAAAAATATTCACTCAGGGGGACTGAATACAAACGCATGCCACACTTTTCACGTTTGTAAAACATTTTGAAAACCATTTATCATTTTTCTTTCACTTCACAATTATGTGGCACTTTGTGTTGGTCTATCGCAAAAAATCACAATAAAATATTTATGTTTTTGGTTGTAACATGACAAAATGTGGAAAATTTCAAGGGGTGTGAATACTTTTTCAAGGCACTGTATACATATTTTTTCAAGGCTTAGTTAGAGCTGGATAATAGATTTAAGCAGATATACAGTTGTGCTCATACGTTTACATACCCTGGTAGATTTTTTGGCCATTTTTCAGAGAATATGAATGAGAACACAAACTTTTCTTTCACTCATTGTTAGTGTTTAGCTGAAGCTATGTATTATCAATCAACTGTGTTTACTCTTTTTAAATCATAACGACAACAGAAACTACCCAAATGACCCTGATCAAAAGTTTACATACCCTGGTAATTTTGGTCTGATAACATGCACACAAGTTGACACAAAGGTGTGTGAATGGCTATTAAAGGTAACCATCCTCACCTGTGATCTGTTTGTTTGTAATTAGTGTGTGTTTATAAAAGGTCAATGAGTTTCTGGACTCCTGACAGACCCTTGCATCTTTCATCCAGTGCTGCACTGACGTTTCTGGATTCTGAGTCATGGGGAAAGTAAAATAATTGTCAAAGGATCTGTGGGAAAAGGTAGTTAAACTGTATAAAACAGGAAAGGGATATAAAAAGATCTCTAAGGAATTGAGAATGCCAATCAGCAGTGTTCAAACTCTAATCAAGAAGTGGAAAATGAGGGGTTCTGTTGAAACCAAACCACGGTCAGGTAGACCAACTAATATTTCAGCCACAACTGCCAGGAAAATTGTTCGAGATGCAAAGAAAAACCCACAAATAACTTCAGGTGAAATACAGGACTCTCTGAAAACATGTGGTGTGGCTGTTTTAAGATGCACAATAAGGAGGCACTTGAAGAAAGATGCCGCTAAGTATCCCGCTTACAATACGCCAAACAGCACAGAGACAACCTCAAACCTTCTGGCAAAGTCATTTTAGTGATGAGACCAAAATTTTGTTTTTTGGCCACAACCATAAACGCTTCATTTGGAGAGGCGTCAACAAGGCCTATGATGAAAAGGTACACCATTCCTACTGTGAAACACAGAGGTGGATTGCTGATGTTTTGGGGATGTATGAGCTACAAAGGCACAGAAAATTTGGTCAAAATTGATGGCAAGATGAATGCAGTATGTTATCAAAAATACTGGAACATTTGCATTTATCAGCCAGGAAGCTGCGCATGGGACGTACTTTGACGTTCCAACATGACAATGATCCAAAATACAAGGCCAAGTTGACCTGTCATTGGCTACAGCAGAATAAAGTGAAGGTTCTGGAGTGGCCATCTGAGTCTCCTGACCTCAATATCATTGAGCCACTCTGGGGAGATCTCAAACGTGCAGTTCATGCAAGACAGCCCAAGAATTTACAGGAACTGTAGGCTTTTTGCCAAGAGGAATGGGCAGCTTTACCATCTGAGAAGATAAATAGCCTCGTCCACAAATACCACAAAAGACTTCAAGCTGTCATTGACGTTAAAGGGGGCAATACATGGTATTAAGGAACTGGGGTATGTAAACTTTTGATCAGAGTCATTTGGGTAGTTTCTGTTTTCATTATGATTTAAAAAGAGTAAATACAGTTGATTGATAATAAATGGCTTCAGCCGAACACTAACCATGAGTGAAAGAAAAGTTTTTGTGTTATTATTCAAATTCTCTGAAAAATGGCCAAGAAATCATAAATTCTGCCAGGGGATGTAAACTTATGAGCACAACTGTAGATTCAACAGTGGTCGAAAGCGTTAAGCCACACTGCAAAATCAGAAACTTCTAGATCAGCTGTTTCGTGGGATACCCCGATTAATTTTGTTCTAATAGAAGCCCCCAGTTCTCCTGCATTATTAATGTACTGGGAGCTGGCACATTACAAATGCTCTAGATTAACGGATAATTGGTTTAGCCTCACCATGGCATCCTGGGAGTTCCGGCCCATTAAATGCTGTCACGCTGCTCTGTTTTGGCATGCATCAAAGGGGCAGATATTTGGACCTTTATAAAGTCAGCTCTCTCCTTTTTGGTACATAATTGGCTCAGTGACTAAAGCAGTGCAAGTATATTCCAATCCAATAAATGTAACAAACTCCCATTTAAACAAAACCTTTTCTTAAAAAAAAAAAAAAAAAAAAAATAGTTTGTTGCCATTTAACCCAGAACAAGCAACTATTACAATAAATGTATTTATCTGACTACTCAAAATAGCACAGGTGCAAAACATGTCAGATTATCTGCAGTGGGTCTATCTGATATTGTGGTGATGTGTATTAAAGTGGACCTATCATGAAGGCCGAGTTCAGACTGTTGCACGGCGTTAACATACGTTCTGCCAAGCGTTGAGTTAAGGCAGCCTATTAAATTGAAGTGCTTAACAAAAAAAGTGCAATGACTATTTTTGTAGCAAAGTGCACTACGCACTACACCCGTGCCTTGTTGTGCACTGTAAATCAGGTCCTTTGCCAAGATTCGTGGGGTGCCATTCAGAATTGCCAGAAAAGTGTCAGTAATAGAGATTCAATAAATCCCTACCATGTTCAATTAAAAATGTACCACTTTCTTAACACACACACACACACAAAAAAGTTTAGATCACAGCCTAGATCACATGGTCTCTGGTTACCATTTATTAATACAGATGTATTTTTCAATCAGTGGCGAAATAATATGATTAAGGTTGCCTTTATCATACAGCTACACCAATGAGCCATAACATTATGACCACCCACCATATCTTGTTGAGGTATGGACTCCACTAGACCTCTGAAGGTATGCTGTTATTTGGTACGAAGTTGTCAGTAGCAGATCCTTTAAGTCTGTAAACTGCAAGGTGGGGCCTCCATGAATGGGACTTGTTTTACAGCACATTCCACAGATACTCTATTGCAGCCATTCTCAACCAGGGTTCCACGGAACCCTGGGGTTCCTCCAGAGGTTGCTAGAGGTTCCTTGAGCTGTGGCTGATGAACCACCTATGTGATGATGCCTACAGAGTTCAAGGTACAGCACCACTTATCAAAGCCAGCAGCATGACACCAAATATCTTTTTAGCTGTCTTTAAGAGTGGCATTCTGAGCACCACTTTAAGGGGGGCATTCTTCCTATTGACAACCAATATAAGGGACATTGTTCCTATTGAGCCCTGATGAATTGGTTTTAGTAAGGGATACTCAAGATCTAAAAATTATTTTTGGGGTTCCTCTAGGGTTAAAAGGTTGAGAAAGCCTGCTCTATTGGATTGAGGACTGGATAATTTGGAGGCCAAGTCAGCACCTTGAACTCATTGTTGTGTTCCTCAAACCATTCTTGAATCAGACCAGGCCACCTTCTTCCATTGCTTTCTGGTCCAGTTCTGGTGCTCACATGTGCATTGTAGGTGCATTTGGCTGTGGACATGAAGCATGAACACCCTGACCAATCTGCAGCTATGCAGCTCCATACACAAACTACACAAACTGCAATACACTGTGCATTCTAAAAGCTATCAGAACCAGCATTACTTATGTTCAGCTATTTGAGCTATAGTAGCTCTTCTATTGAATCAGACTACACAGGCCAGCCTTCGCTCCCCCTGTACATAAACGAGCCTTGGCTGCTTATGACCCTATCGCAGGCTCACTGGTTTTCTTTCCTTAAATCACTTCTGGTAAAGCCTGACCATTGCAGAACAGTAACATCCCACAAGAGCTGGGGCCAGTAGAAGTCTGACAACGAAACGTGCGTAGGGCGGATTACGAACGTCTTGCAGCACCTCTAACAAAGGGAATTCGCTAACTTTTGACATGCTTGATTTGTTCATTTGAAATGTGAGTACATTTGTCTATTAAGTTTTAATAAAAGTTCTCCTATGGTTTTACGCGATGGGCATACCTTCTTTCCTTTACATGTAATCACTACACCACAATACGCAAGTAAAGTTTGGGGGATATCCTTGATTGCTGCACAGTGGCAGACACTGTGACCGCGCATACCCCTGCAGGGGAAAGGAAAATCCGGTGAGTGCAAGCATTGTCAGAGCATGCAGACAAGGCACTAATTAAAGAAACCAGCACCTGGATAAGAAGCTTTCCTACAGATATTTGACCCTCAAAGATTGAACACTACAAAATACTCCAAAAAGAACTTGTTTTTTTCATAAACGGAACTTTTCCTATCCAACCAATACTGGTCACAGCACAAGAGTTACTATTTATGATGGATATTTTGCACAATGTTGTATGGATTTGTATGATTTAACACTGGTCACTTTAGTGATGCTGCACTATGCACTTTTGTTGAATAATTGAAGCACCTTATGTTGCAACTGTACCTTTAACAGTAAGGACTTGGCACCAGTCACATATTTATTCATCTTTGGCACACACACTTTAGGAATTATAAAGTCAATTTAAAGAAAGATTTTTTTTTTTTTTTCCAACACTTTTCCCATAGATGATATTGTATCTATATCCATCTATACCCTTAACTACTTTATTACTTAATTTAAAGGGCACAATGCACCTTTGTTGAACAATTGGAGCACCAGTTGTTGTATTTTCACTTCTAATAGAAATATTCGCCACCAGTCACAGTTTTATTCAAATTTTGAACACATACAGGTTTTAGAAGCAATTCTATAAGGACACTAGGCAATACATTCACTACAAAGAAGGAAAACATTTTTTTTGTCTCCATAAGGGCAGCGCCATACTACTCCTGCTTTTTTACCATTTTCTAATACTTTCCACTTAGGTGGTATTGTATGTGTAGAGGCAGCAGCCATATCCACAACTAAAACATTCAATTCATTGCGCGGATTTACCCCATACACCTACTATACAGAGGGATGGGGGCACTTAATTTTTTTTTTCTTTTTCATTTTGACATTGTCCCTTTAATTTTTTAACATTTTTATTAGTATTACAAGGAATGTACATATCCCTTGTAATAGAAATAAGGATGACAGGTCCTCTTTATGAAGAGATCTGGGTTCAAAAAGACCCCAAATCTCTTCTTTACCTTTAAAAGAAAAAGATCAAAAAATAAATAAAAATTGATCTTTTGCTTAAAAAAAATAAAAAAGTGTTTTACTTCCACCCTGAATTCTAAGAAAAAAAACTTAGGTGTGACCCCATTGTAGAAAGGTCTAATTTTCTAATGGAAAAACCCTCCATTGAGGGAACTATTGCAGCTCACTGGGTGGCAATTTCAGACAAGTCATTACACTCCGAGTCTTATTGTCTTGGTTACAACTGCTCCCCTCAGTTCTTGTACTTCTGTTTCTCCCTAATAAAATCAAGAATGTTTACATCCCTCAGATTAACAGACACCCTAGTAAAATTACTTACCTTCATCCCCACTTTAAAATTTTCACTGCAAGGCCAAAAATAATGGCACACAGCATTTTCAGCAAAAAACTCTCAGATGTGCCCAGCTCCTACTTTGCATGCACGCTATTCTACTGATTGACTGCTTAGAGCTAGGCCTATAGCGGGACCCAGCAATTCATAGGAATACAGGCCAAGCACCAGGCATGCGCAGTAGTAAGGGTGGTTGCGACTGAGAGGTTTTGCGGAAAAGGTTGTGCTATGTTGGGCAGGGACATGCAGTTTTCGGTTACTGCACAATTGCATTTGCAGCATAAGAGCTAGGCACGTATTGCAAGGAAGAATGGAAAAAATTCCCTAAAGCAGCAATAAAAACATTAATAACTGGATGTGATTTTTGCAACTACAGTACAGAGTTACAAAAAAATACAGATTTTTCTTTATGCAGTCTTGTGCTGCATCATCTGGGACATCTTAATTGGCTGGTTATTAGGCAACAATATCCGATGACCCACCCAACTTAAAGTGGAACTAAACCCAAAATCAAATCTATTGCAGCTTACATATCCTTGAATGTGGTGGCGGAATTTTATTTTATTTTTTTAAAGGGCCCGTTCACACCATAAAAATGCAGTCTGGATGTGTTCCGGATGCTTTTCTGCATGCACGTTTTTGACGCGGACCAGTGCATTTTTTTTTCTTAACCTTAAATAAGGCCAAGTGTGTTCCAGTGCATTTTTCACCTGTTTTACCGCATTCCAGTACACCAAATTCAAGTGCCACAGTGGCAACGGGGAAAGCATAGGGGCACCAAATGACGAACCCCCTGAATGAAAGCGCAAATTGATTATTGCCTGGCCAAGGGACACTGAAGAAAAACAGCCAGAACAGAGAATTGCCATTCGATCGTGTTTAAAGCAAGCCTTTGGTCCATTTCACAGTGAAGAAAGGCCAACACCTAGAAAGAGCAAGGATGGAACCCCAAGGCTTCACATCAAACAATACAAGTTCTTCAGCTGCAAAGATAAAGCTTCTAGGAGGTAACTTTACGAGTAGTCAGGGTCACCGAGCCAGACAACTCCATCCATCAGAACCTGAGTTTCAATAGCCATACCGTCACACCCAGCAATGGTAAAGCAGAGTGGAACACTGGCCCCTGGGAAAGAAAGTCCCCTTGAAGAGGCAGCCGCCAGGAAGCGCTTGCTACCAACCGCACGACGCCGGAATTACGGCGAGGCCAGTCCGGGGCCACCAGGATGACTGGAATCCTTTCGGCCGCTACCCTGCGCAACAAATGAAGAATCAGTGGAAGTAAGGGAAAGGCGTAGAGTAGATTGTACTGATTGCACGGTGCCACTAACGCATCTGTTACCTCCGCCTGAACATCCTACGATTTCGCCATGAACCTTGGAACCTACTGGTTGAGGCAGGACATCAGAAGATCTACATCCGGCTTTATCCAGTGAAGACAAAGCCAATGGAACACCTCTGTGTGCAGGGACTACTCGCCCTGATTCAGTGTCTGGCAGCTGAGCTGATCTGCTAGACAGTTGTCGGCACATGGAACGTGTATGGCAGACAAAGTCCTAACAAACTTCTCCGCCCATCGCAGAAAAAAAAAAAATAGATGTCTCCAGCGCCGCTGATGTACTTCACGTGCCTCCATGATGATTAACATAGGCCACCGTGGTGGCATTGTTCGACTGGGTGCTGATTGGAAGACTATTTAGGCGAGGCCCTCATCAACCGCTCCAGAGGAATCCAATAGTCCAAGGAAGCAGTAGACCTGTTCCGTTTGGATAATAAATCCTTCAGCAGTGCGCTCGTGTGGAACTGAGCATAAAGCACCGTTTCGAATGGGGCCACCATCAGACCTAAAAACCTGCATGCAAAAATCACAGGGAGAGATGTTTGCAAGACCAGAACTGTTCAGGCAGCTTCCAGAGTTTGTCCAACAGAAGGAACCCTTGATCTGGTCAAAATCGAGAATCAGCCCCAGATATTCTCAGCACAAGGACAGGGTCAACACAGACTCCCTGAGGTTCAGAATCCAACCGAAGTCCCGTAGGGAACGCATTGGTGATCTCCACACTGTCCATCAGGGACGAGCGAGTCTCCGCACATAAAAGCAAGTTGTCCAGGCAAACGATCACCGCAATCTCTCGTCGTCTCAGCAAGGCAAGAACCGGGGACAAAGACCTTGGTAAACAAGGGGAGCGAAGGCCAGACCAAAAGAAGCAGCACTACAAATTGATAATGTGCGCCCCCAGTAGCAAAGCACAGGAAACGTTGTTGTCCCTCCCAAATGGGAATGTAGAGGTAGGTGTCTCAGATGTCCAAGGAGGACAGAAAATACTCTTGGTGGAGGGAGACTACCAAACAGACGGATGCCATCTTGAACTTGTGAACCCGGAGAAAGGCAGTCAGGGCCTTGACGTCCAGGATCAGGCGAACCCTGTCTGTCTTGGGAACTGTGAGCAGATTGGACTAAAATTCCCAGAACCACTCAAAAAGTCAGTCCAGCGGCAAGGAATGAAACGATTTTGTAACTCGGGAGAATGAGGTCACGGACCCACTTGACATAGATGAGGGAGGCCCACGGGCTCGACCGGCGAAGGCGACCCCTCATCCAGGAACAGGTAGGGGCAAACTTCATGTTGAGGAGAACTTATCCATGGACCAGGAACGTCTGTGGAAGTCTTAAAGGGTTTGAATCCCTTGGTCGAGGACCTAGGTGAATGAAAAAATCCACATATGTGCCATGAAGGCCGGCCCCGCCTTCCAACGTGGTTCCTTTCCCTCCTTGACTAGTGGGCAGAAGAATGCTCGCCACCTGTAAGATACTCAACATAGTCTGCCAAGGTAGCACGAGGAGATGGACACCCCAGCTGAACAAACCTCCGGTCAACAGAAACCAAGAGGGAGCAGACAGGAGCGGGACTGGTGGCCTGAGATGCTTCAAATACAGACAGCGGACCGTGGACCAACAGGCCCACCAGATCCACATGCACCAGGGGCACCCGACCTGATGCTGCACCCAGTCGTAACATTGTCAACCACTCCGTAAGCAGCTGAGTTACTGGGGCAAGGGCCCCTCAGGTTGCAGTGTTACGCTGCTAAACAAACACCTATCAAACGACCAAATCTGCTGTATTGTCCACAGGATTTACAAAGGGGGGGATACTGCCACCAGAAACATGCTCAATTTTCACAACCTAGGGATGGAAAGAGCCACCACAGAGGACCTGGTCCACATATTTAGAAGGGCCCTGTCAAATGCGGAACGTACTGCCAGATGCGGAAAAACCAATGGCTGGTCACAATCTCATAGATAACCCAGCCGACATACAGGGCACCATAGGGAACAGCCACTGCCTTTGCAGCTCAGACGAGACTAAAACCAGGCAGTTGTCCAGCACCACCCTAGATGGAGCGGTCACAAGCGCCTATTCTGCATGAGAATGATAAAGGGGAGGAGTCCCCCCACCAGAGGCCAGCAATTAGACTCTGACACGCTATGAGTCCACCACTCAAAGCAAGTCGCACATGGAAATGGAGTCACCCTCCTTAACAGAGTCAGAGCCTGCCAGGCCATGGGGAACTGCACTCCTTGACAGGTGGACAACCTCTGCAGACCCAGGGAAGGCACATAAACAACTATCTTGGTCTCTGACCTGTTCCCCCAGCCATTTCATGATGCCACATGGCCAAAATCAGGATTGGAGGGGAACCACTTACCACTGCCACAGGTATGGAGGCATAGGCAGGGTAGCCAAGGCTGCACAGAACATCCCAGGTCCCGAGGCAGCGCAGGCATAACCGGAGTGAGCGCTGATCGCAGCCCGCAGGAGCTAACAAATCGCTGCCGGTCCTCACACCCCGACCGAATGCGGTTGTCATCTAGCTAAACGCCGGCAGGCCACAAGAAAATGGCTGCCAGCTAAACCATTCCCAAAGAGCCGCCTCTAGGGACTGGCCACAGCAAGGGGAAGTATGCCCAACATAACAGGGTGGCACTCCAGCACGCCCAGTGTCCATTCTCACCCTGCTGGAAGGTGGGTTGAGCTCCAGTCGACAGCAATGGAAAGGAAGGGAGACTGCTCAAAGCCAAAATGGCGGTTAACACAGCCGCCCAGCAGGCCGCGGCCTAAAATGCCAGATATTTCCCTGTTTTTCTATTGGATTTGATTTGTGATGTATATTTATACATAATAGTATTTTATATTATATGTTAAATAGCTTTTTTGAATTACAATTGGATTGATACTGAAATCCTCTGAAACGGATGACACTCTACAGGAAGAGACAAAAATGGCCCTTCCGGTGTCTCTCCTGCCTCATTAGCATTTAATGTGTGGTGAGTGACATCCAGGTAGAGCCTCCAATCCCAGGCAATGCCTTGTATGGGGAAACCTGTCGGGTGAGCAGCATCCCTTGACGTCACAATGTATCAGCCAGCTGGCCAGAGCCGTGGCTGTTCTGAAAGTTTTATTTTCCACTGTCTTCTTGGATGTAAATAATACTATTTTTTAAAATAAATCTTTTTGGAATACTACACCATGAAGCCTCTTCCTTTTATCCTTGAATGCCGGAGATTACTTAGTAATACTTGGGAAAGGATGATTCGTTCTTCTGAGACTTCCACTTAATTGGATAGCTTGCTATATTAGATAAGGGTCTTTCCCCTGGAGGAATCAGATGAGGAGACTATCTCTGCTGGCAGGCATTTACTTGAGCGTGTTTAACCTGAGATCCAACGGTTCTGGTAAGGGGCACAGATCTATTAAATTTATGAACAAGAGCACTGGATGAGCCCGATTGTTAATAGATCTCCGCAGGAAAAGCAAAACTCAAGGAAAAATGAAAAGGAAAAAAGAAAAACTGTGGGAACACAAGTCCCAGCAAAAAAAAAAAAAAATCACGTCCATATTCCTGAAGACACTAAGCAACATGACTGCAGGCCTATAGCAGAGAGGGGGTTTTATGTTCAGAGAGAACTGCCCATAAGAGGTGCCAAGTCTTTTTCTGGCTAGTGTCCTACTCCTGTGGGTGAGCTATAAAACCATGCTTGTTCATGGATAAAGAAACAGCAGCTGTGTTTGACAATGAACGCAAGAGAAAAAACCTTTTGTGCAGCCCCCCAAATACTTACCTGAGCTCGATCTCGATCTAGCACTGTGCTCTCTCAGGACGGAGAAGCAACAATGGGTGCCTTTGGTTCTTGCTGTCAATCAAATCCTGTGACAAGGGGTTGGGGGCAGGGGACCCTAGATAAGGAGGATCAAGCAGCTCTGTGCAAAACCATTGCACAGAGCAGGCAAGTATAACATGTTTCAGAGCAGGTAGGTATAACAGGTTTCTTAGTTAAAAAAAGAATCACTTTAAAGTGGTTGTATACTGCTGAACTTTTTTTCTTCCCCCTGCAAGGTAGAGTTATAATGTGCTAGCATGCATCACATACTAGCACATTATGTGAAACTTACCTTAAAAAACGAAGCTGTTCCAGTGCCGCAATGTCAGTGTTGATGCCGCTTACATCTACGCAGGCTCAGGCTCTGTGACTGGCCGGAGCAGCGATGATGTCACTCCCGCGCATGTGCGCAGGAGCCACCGTTTACGGCACAGGGCTCGGAAGGAACGGCATAGGTGACTGTTCCTTCAGAGTGCATGCACCAGTAATGACACTGGCTGCACGTAATGTAAAGATCTCCTAAACAGTGCTTGTTTAGGAGATATTTACACTACCTATAGGTAAGCCTCATTATAGGGCTACCTATAGGTAAATGTCAGCAAAGGAAGTTTACTTCCTCTTTAACAGACAGAAAATAGCATTGCTTTTACCTTCATTTCAGTTCAATGGAAGTGACAAGGACACTGTATTTTTGGTAAAATTAACAGATACTTTACTTGCTGAAAATGCTCTTATATAAAAAAAAAGAAAAAAGAAAACAAAAACAATATTACAGCCACCATATCTAAGAACTGGTAAGCTTCAATATATTATATTCATCTATTGGGTTAAAAAGTCCTTTAATAGCAACAGTAAAGCATAAAAAAATAAGTGGCAGGAAAACATTCTAAAACGGACAACAGGGGGTATGCTTTTAACATTCAGGAACGCGGTGTTACACTATCCTTGCTTGTTTACTTCCTGTCCAACAGGATTATGAGATCATTCGCCCTTTTTATATACTTCTTCGCTGCCCAAGGTGTTGCATAAAATCATATAAAATGTAAAACAGTTCCTGTGTTTCGTTTTCAAAGAGAATGTGTTGTTAAAGAAAAACACCATGGCCCCTTAACCATCGAGTACTTAATGCAAAGCTCCAATTTGTCTGGAATAACTAAATCCTGCTGCACATGCCCACTAGAATTTCATATCCCCAGTGAAAAGGGGAGAATGAAAACAGCTTTTGCTAATGCCAGTCCTGCTGTGCATGAAAAGCAGGCAGGACAGTCCATTTCAGCTCAAGTGTTTACGAACAACTGTGAAATTGCAAAATGTGCAGATCTAATTTGTCAATGACTTGGCTGGCTGTGCCTCGGCCAGGGGGAGGCACAGGAACCAGAGACGGTATGTGAAGAAAAGCCGCTATAAAAATATAAATTAGTTCTGTGCAGAAGATTAACTTAAGGGAAAAAAAATTAACTAGATCAGCGGGGCAATTAATAGGTCCAATGGTCCAGATCACATTTTCCATTTGCAGTTTGCTATCTTGCCTACACAGGGGGAATGTTATGAATGGCAGGGAAAGCAGCAGAACTGTGGAATCTTTAAGATTTCAGGCTCGGCACCTGAACCGACCACCTCATCATCTCTTCTGTGGAGATCTGCACACAAATTTATCAAGAAGTCCATTTGCAAGACAAAAGCCTTACAATTTCAAAACACAGTATTTGAAAAATTACTGAGCAGATACTTAGGTATAATTAAAAAGTGAGAATTGTGAAATTGAATTAGAAGAACAACTCCAGGATCACTGGGCAGGAACAAGGGTGATCTAATAATGTGCTTTACACTTACCCTGTGTCCCCAATCCTAAGAGTTCCAAGTGCAACAATCCAGTCACAGCATGCTTTGGCTCTCTGAAAGAAACTCAATTTAATTCTTAACCCCTATAAAGTTAAAAGTGTATTTAAACCCATAAACAAGAATGAAAGCTATTGCAGTTTATCGGTCTATAGATATGGTGGCTGCATTAGTATCTTTTTTTTTTCACCTAGTTATCCTGTGAATAACATAATACCTGTCCTTGGGTTGCTACACCTCCACTGTATTTATGGATGGAGCCATGGTTGTCACCCAGGCTGGACGTCAAAGCATATCTGGCTTTGTCCATCTCTGTAATGGGAGATGGGGAGGTTAGTAATTTATAGAAGGAAGCTTACAGTTTGGCTCACTGAAAGTGACAAGGATGGTGCATTCCTGGCAATATCAATGGGACATTTTGTGTACTTGCTGAAAATGTTCCTAGTCTGAATAAAGAAAAATAATGCAGCCACCATTTCTAAGGATTGTAAGCTGCAATATATTACATTTTTATTTTTGGGTTATACTTCAACCATCTGCGGACACTAGATGTGCTTCACACGTCCAAAAAAAATGTAATCAGTGTGTGGCACACCCTGACCTTTCACCACTCTCCCCCTTGCACTTGTTATCAATTCCTGGCTGTCAAAATGACAGCTCGGAGTTGCTGTAGAAGCTCCTGCTGTCAAAAATATGGACCATCTGACAGTGTTCAGGCATGAGATAGAGAGACAAAGTAACAATGTTATTTTTGTTATCTGCGGATCAAAGGATAGATAGAATAGATTAGATAGATAGAATAGAATAGAATAGAATAGAATAGGACAGACAGACAGACAGACAGACATTAAAAATAACTTTTTTTATCCCATTTTTAGAAGCAATCACATTCCCTCTGTTCTCAGCTGCATAAGAGCTGGGGGGAGGAGAAGCAGCAGCACACTGAGCTTCCCAGTGAATGGCTGTGCGGGAGCATGTCAGGACAAGTCTGATCATTGGGGTAGAGCAGGCATAGCTAGAGAACTGACCACAGTGTGCTCTCCTGCTAGTTGTGCCAGCTTTTATTAGGAAAGAAGAGGGACTGGCAGGAACACCAAGGATTTCACATAAATAAACAATACAAAGAGAACAGGATACCTTCTTATACAAGTACATGGTACAGCAGGCACATACAGTTGTGCTCATCAGTTTACATACCCTGGCAGAATTTATGATTTCTTGGTCATTTTTCAGAGAATATGAATAATACAAAAACTTTTCTTTCACTAATTGTTAGAGTTTAGCTGAAGCCATTTATTATCAATCAACTGTGTTTACTCTTTAAATCATAATGACAACAGAAACGACCCAAATGACTCTGATTAAAAGTTTACATACTCCAGTTCTTAATACCTTGTATAGCCCCACTTTAACATCAATGACAGCTTGAAGTCTTTTGTAGTATTTGTGGATGAGCCTCTTTATGTTCTCAGATGCTAAAGCCGCCCATTCCTCTTGGCAAAAAGCCTCCAGTTCCTGTAAATTCTTGGGCTGTCTTGCATGAACTGCAGGTTTGAGATCTCCCCAGAGTGGCTCAATGATATTGAGGTCAGGAGACTGAGATGGCCACTCCACAACCTTCACTTTATTCTGCTGTAGCGAACGACAGGTCGAATTGGCCTTGTATTTTGGATCATTGTCATGTTGGAACGTCCTATGCGCAGCTTCCTGGCTGATGAATGCAAATGTTCCTGGCAGTTGTGGCTAAAATTTTAGTTGGTCTACCTGACCCTGGTTTGGTTTCAACAGAACCCCTCATTTTCCACTTCTTGACTAGAGTTTGAACACTGCTCATTGGCATTCTCAATTCCTTGGATATCTTTTTATATCCCTTTCCTGTTTTATACAGTTCATCTACCTTTGACCGCAGATTCTTTGACAATTCTTTTGCTTTCCTCATGACTCAGAATCCAGAAACGTCAGTGCAGCACTGGATCAAAGATGCAAGGGTCTGTCAGGAGTCCAGAAACTCATTGACTTTTTATACACACACTCTAATTACAAGCAAACAGATCACAGGTGAGGATGGTTACCTTTAATAGCCATCCAAACCCCTTTGTGTCAACTTGTGTGCATGTTATTAGGCCAAAATCACCAGGGTATGTAAACTTTTGATCAGGGTCATTTGGGTAGTTTCTGTTGTCATTATGATTAAAAAAGAGTAAACACAGTTGATTGATAATAAATGGCTTCAGTTAAACACTAACCATGAGTGAAACCATGAGCCACTGCTGCTGCATTCAGGTACTGACAGTCAAGTGACTGACATTCTGGACAGTACAGTATACCCAGTTTTTCTCATCAGCGTTGGTTATAAGACATCAGGCAATATAAAACAGGTTAGGTTTAGAAAACGGTTACATTTTTTAAAGTGTT